>BSDF01000040.1:460000-465000 GCA_027925045.1 Hypotaenidia okinawae
TTTGGGAGAACCAGGTTCTTGGGAGATCCAGGTTCTTGGAGATCCAGGTCTGGCTTGGGAGAACCAGGTTTTAGGAGGATGGGGTTTTCTGGAGGACCAGGTCCTTGGGAGAACCAGGTCGTAGGAGAACCAGGTCGTAGGAGGACCAGGTCCTTGGAGATCCAGGTCCTTGGAGATCCAGGTCTTAGGAGGATGGGGTCTTCTGGAGATCCAGGTCCTTGGAGATCCAGGTCCTTGGAGATCCAGGTTTTAGGAGGATGGGGTTTTCTGGAGGACCAGGTCCTTGGAGATCCAGGTCCTTGGAGATCCAGGTCTTAGGAGGATGGGGTCTTCTGGAGGTCCAGGTTCTTGGGAGAACCAGGTTTTAGGAGGATGGGGTCTTCTGGAGATCTAGGTCCTTGGGAGGTCCAGGTCCTTGGAGATCCAGGTCTTAGGAGGATGGGGTTTTCTGGAGGACCAGGTCCTGGGAGAACAAGGTCTTAGGAGGATGGGGTCTTCTGGAGGACGAGGTCCTGGGAGAACCTGGTCCTTGGAGATCCAGGTCTTAGGAGGATGGGGTCTTCTGGAGATCCAGGTCCTTGGGAGAACCAGGTTTTAGGAGGATGGGGTCTTCTGGAGAACCAGGTCCTGGGAGAACCAGGTCTTAGGAGGATTGGGTTTTCTGGAGGACCAGGTCCTTGGAGATCCAGGTCCTTGGAGATCCAGGTCTTAGGAGGATGGGGTTTTCTGGAGGACCAGGTCCTTGGAGATCCAGGTCTTTGGGAGATCCAGGTCCTGGGAGAACCAGGTCTTAGGAGGATGGGGTTTTCTGGAGGACCAGGTCCTTGGAGATCCAGGTCCTTGGAGATCCAGGTCTTAGGAGGATGGGGTTTTCTGGAGGACCAGGTCCTTGGAGATCCAGGTCTTTGGGAGATCCAGGTCCTGGGAGAACCAGGTCTTAGGAGGATGGGGTCTTCTGGAGATCCAGGTCCTTGGAGATTCAGGTCCTTGGAGATCCAGCTCTTTAGGAGAGATGGGGTCTTCTAACCCAGATCTTTTTAGGAGGCATCTCCCAACCTTCTCCCCACCCCCTCTCTTTCCCACCCCACCCCACCCCAGGGTCGCCTGATCCCCGGGGCCTACAAATTTGATGCCCTGATCACCACCTTTGAGATGATCCTATCGGATTGTCCCGAGCTACGGGAGATCGAGTGGCGCTGCGTCATCATCGACGAGGCCCACCGCCTGAAGAACCGCAACTGCAAGCTGCTGGACAGCCTCAAGCACATGGACCTGGTGAGGAAGGGGGCTGGAGGTACCTGTGGGGTCTTGGTGGCATCTGGTGGGGTTCCTGTGAGGTTCTGGTGGCATCTGGAGAGGTTCCTGTGGGGTTCTGGAGGTTCCTGTGGGGTCTTGATGGCATCTGGAGAGGTTCCTGTGGGGTTCTGGTGGCATCTGGTGGGGTTCTGGAGGTACCTGTGGGGTCTTGGTGGTATCTGGAGAGGTTCTGGAGGTTCCTGTGGGGTCTTGGTGGCATCTGGAGAGGTTCCTGTGGGGTTCTGGAGGTGTCTGTGGGGTCTTGGTGGCATCTGGAGAGGTTCCTGTGGGGTTCTGGAGGTTCCTGTGGGGTCTTGATGGCATCTGGTGGGGTTCCTGTGAGGTTCTGGTGGCATCTGGAGAGGTTCTGGAGGTGCCTGTGGGGTCTTGGTGGCATCTGGAGAGGTTCCTGTGGGGTTCTGGAGGTGCCTGGGGTCCTGGTGGTATCTGGAGAGGTTCTGGAGGTGCCTGTGGGGTCTTGGTGGCATCTGGAGAGGTTCCTGTGGGGTTCTGGTGGCATCTGGAGAGGTAATCTGTGGGTTGTAGAAGGTTCCTGTGGGTTCTGGAGGTGCCTGTGGGGTTCTGGTGGCATCTGGTGGGGTTCTGGAGGTGTCTGTGGGGTCTTGGTGGCATCTGGAGAGGTTCCTGTGGGGTTCTGGAGGTTCCTGTGGGGTCTTGGTGGCATCTGGAGAGGTTCCTGTGGGGTTCTGGAGGTGCCTGTGGGGTCTTGGTGGCATCTGGAGAGGTTCCTGTGGGGTTCTGGTGGCATCTGGTGGGGTTCTGGAGGTTCCTGTGAGGTCTTGGTGGCCCCTGGAGAGGTTCCTGTGAGTTCTAGAAGGTTCCTGTGGGGTCTTGGTGACCCCTGGAGAGGTTCCTGTGGGTTCTAGAAGGTTCCTGTGGGGTCTTGGTGGCATTTGGAGAGGTTCCTGTGGGGTTCTGGAAGGTTCCTGTGGGGTTCTAGAAGGTTCCTGTGGGTTCCTGGTGGCCCCTGGAGATCTCCTGACCTCCTTCTCCCCCCCCCCCACCCCAGGAACACAAGGTGCTGCTGACGGGGACCCCCTCCAGAACACGGTGGAGGAGCTCTTCAGCCTCCTCCACTTTCTGGAACCTTCCCAGTTCCCATCTGAAGCAGAGTTCCTCAAGGACTTCGGGGACCTCAAGACTGAGGAGCAGGTGAGGACATCTTGACCCCTCCCCACCCCCTGGGGGAACCCCCCCACCTGACCAGAAGGTTGACCCCAAGGTTGGCCTCATGGTTGACCTCAAGCCCCCAAGGTTGACCCCGAGGTGGACCACAAGGGTTGACCTCAACATTGACTCCAAGGTGGACCCCATGGTTGAGCTCATGGTTGACCCCAAGGTTGACCTCAAGCTCTCAAGGTGGACCCCCAGGTTGACCTCATGGTGGACCCCATGGTTGACCCCTCAACATTGACCCCAAGGTGGACCTCATGGTTGACCTCATGGTGGACCCCATGGTTGAGCTCATGGTTGACCCCAAGGTTGACCTCAAGCTCTCAAGGTGGACCCCATGGTGGACCCCAAGGTTGACCCCATGGTGGACCCCGTGGTGGACCACAAGGTGGACCCCAAGGTTGACCCTGTGGTTGACCCCATGGTTGAGCTCATGGTTGACCTCAAGCTCTCAAGGTTAACCCCAAGGTGGACCCCAAGGTTGACCCTGAGGTGGACCCCAAGGTGGACCCCATGGTGGACCTCAAGGTTGACCCCAAGGTTGACCTCAAGCCCTCATGGTGGACCCCATGGTGGACCCCATGGTTGACCCCAAGGTTGACCTCAAGCCCTCAAGGTTGAGCTCATGGTTGACCCCATAGTTGACCCCATAGTTGACCCCATAGTTGACCCCATAGTTGACCCCATAGTTGACCCCAAGGTGGACCCCAAGGTGGACCCCAAGGTGGACCTCATGGTGGACCTCATGGTGGACCTCATGGTGGACCTCAAGGTGGACCTCAACATTGAACCCGTGGTGGGCCCCATGGTTGACCTCAAGGTTGACCCCAAGGTTGACCTCAAGCCCCCAAGGTGGACCCCATGGTTGACCCCAAGGTGGACCCCATGGTTGACCCCAAGGTGGACCCCATGGTTGACCCCATGGTTGAGCTCATGGTTGACCTCAAGCCCTCAAGGTTGACCTCAAGGTTGACCCATTGTTGACCCCAAGGTGGACCCCATGGTTGACCTCATGGTTGACCCCAAGGTTGACCTCAAGCCCTCAAGGTTGACCCATTGTTGACCCCAAGGTGGACCCCAAGGTTGACCTCATGGTTGACCTCAAGGTGGACCTCAACATTGAACCTGTGGTGGACCCCGTGGTTGACCTCATGGTTGACCCCATGGTTGACCTCAAGATAGACCCCCAAGTTGACCCCAAGATGGTCTCCTCCCCCCAGGTCCAGAAGCTCCAGGCCATCCTGAAGCCCATGATGCTCCGTCGCTTGAAGGAAGACGTGGAGAAGAACCTGGCCCCAAAACAAGAGACCATCATCGAGGTGGAACTCACCAACATCCAGAAGAAGTACTACAGGGCCATCCTGGAGAAGAACTTCTCCTTCTTGGCCAAGGGAGCAGGTCACACCAACATGCCCAACCTTCTCAACACCATGATGGAGCTCCGCAAGTGCTGCAACCACCCCTACCTCATCAACGGTGAGGAACGAGGGATGGAGGGCCACCTCGGGTGGTGGGAGGGCTTCTGGAGGTCCTCAAGGGCCATCTCAGGGCTTCTGGAGGTCCTCAAGGGCCATCTCAGGGCTTCTGGAGGTCCTTGAGATCCATCTTGGGTGGTGGTGGGACTTCTGGAGGTCCTTGAGATCCACCTTGGGTGGTGGTGGGGCTTCTGGAGGTCCTTGAGATCCACCTTGGGTGGTGGTGGGGCTTCTGGAGGTCCTCAAGGTCCACTTTGGGTGGTGGTGGTGGGCTTCTGGAGGTCCTTGAGATCCATCTTGGGTGGTAGGGGGCTTCTGGAGGTCCTCAAGGGCCACCTTGGGGCTTCTGGAGGTCCTTGAGATACATCTTGGGTGGTGGTGGGGCTTCTGGAGGTCCTTGAGATCCACCTTGGGTGACTTCTGGAAGCCCTTGAGATCCATCTTGGGTGGTGGTGGGACTTCTGGAGGTCCTTGAGATCCACCTCAGGTGGTGGTGGGACTTCTGGAGGTCCTTGAGATCCACCTTGGGTGGTGGTGGGACTTCTGGAGGTCCTTGAGATCCACCTTGGGTGGTGGGAGGGCTTCTGGAGGTCCTCAAGGGCCATCTCAGGGCTTCTGGAGGTCCTCAAGGGCCATCTCAGGGCTTCTGGAGGTCCTTGAGATACATCTTGGGTGGTGGTGGGACTTCTGGAGGTTCTCAAGGGCCACCTCAGGTGGTGGTGGGGCTTCTGGAGGTCCTCAAGGTCCACTTTGGGTGGTGGTGGTGGGCTTCTGGAGGTCCTTGAGATCCATCTTGGGTGGTAGGGGGGCTTCTGGAGGTCCTCAAGGGCCACCTTGGGGCTTCTGGAGGTCCTTGAGATACATCTTGGGTGGTGGTGGGGCTTCTGGAGGTCCTTGAGATCCACCTTGGGTGACTTCTGGAAGCCCTTGAGATCCATCTTGGGTGGTGGTGGGACTTCTGGAGGTCCTTGAGATCCACCTCAGGTGGTGGTGGGACTTCTGGAGGTCCTTGAGATCCACCTTGGGTGGTGGTGG